>CM046668.1:4447788-4475591 GCA_025594165.1 Tamias sibiricus | reverse complement strand
ATTGCTCTGGCTAGAGTTTCTAGGACTAATGTTGAAAAGGACAGTGGTGTAAGAGGGCCATCCTGTCTTTGTTTCCAGTTTTTTAGGCAGGAATGCTTTCAATTTTTTCTCCATTTTTATATAGAATGATGTTGACCTTGGGCTTAAGCTTATGAATATAACGTTTACTATTTTGAGCTTATGTTCCTAACTATTACCTTATTTTTCTAGTGTTTTTGAACATGAAAAAGTGCTATATTTTGTCAAATGCTTTTTCTGGCATTTTATTGAGATTATCATATGAATTCGTGTCTTTAATTTTAAGTCTATTGATGTGAATGAATTTACGTTTTTTTTTTGATTGCCATTATGTGTGATCCATACTTAGCATCCCTGGGGATGAACCCAACTTGATTGTGGAGCACTATCTTTTTAATATTGTTTTTTTATGTGGGACTTGCAAGAAAATTTTATTGAGAATTCTATGTTTTTAATGTTCATCAGGGATACTGGTTTGGAAGTTTTCTTTCCCTTGATGTGTCTTTTGTCTGGTTTTGGTTATCAGGGTTGATTACTAAGCCTCATAGAATGAGTTTTGGATGGATTCTCTCCCTTTTCTTTTCTTGGAATACTTTGAGGTGTATTGATGGTTAGGGTCTTCGTAAGAAACTTGGATTTAGGAATCTGTCTGGTCCCTGGACCTTTTCTTGGTAGGTATAGGATTTTGATGGCGAATCTTCTATTTCATTGCTTGAAATTGGATTCTGTTTAATATTGTTGTTGTTGTTACTTCATGAATTCTCATTTGGTTAGATCGTATGTCTCTAGAAATTTTGTCCAAATGTCTTCAAGATTTTCTATTTGATTGGAGATTTATAAAATTTTTCAAAATAGTGTCGAATTATTCTTCTGTATTTCATTATGTTGTCTGTTTGTGATATTTCCTTTTTCAATCTTGGATTTTTTAGTTAATTTAAGATATTCTTTTCCTTCCACTTCGTTAAGTGTGGCTTAATGTTTTTCAATTTTATTTATTTTGTTTTCAAAGAACCTATTTTTCATTTGTTCAATTTTTGAATTGTTTCCTTTTTTTCAATTTCATATGATTTCAGTTCTGATTTTAATTATTACCTGTCTTATAACTACGTTCACGGTGTTGATTTGTTCTTTTTCCAAGGGCTTTGTTGATGGTATGTTAGGTCATTTATTTGTTTTTTTTTTTCTTTTTATGAATTACGATCAATGAAATAAACTTTCGTTCTTCAACACTGCTTTTCATAATGTCCCAGAGATGATGTGGATATGGTTGTATTGGATCCTCCTCCCCCCCCCCCCCAAAATTTTTTGGCCTCTAAGAATTTTATTTTTATCTCCTCCCTGATGGTCCCTTCCTGCTATACGTTGTATGTGGCAACGTCATTAAATAGGCATAATATTTTAGTCCCTCCCGGTGTTGGAGTAGCTTTTCTATTTTTTTATTTTATCATGATTTCTTATTTCATTCAATTTTTGATTCAGAAAGATATGCAAAGGGTGGGATCTCTACTTTTTTTTTTTTTTTTTTTTTTTTTTTCTTTTTTGTGTGTACCCAGGGTTTGAATTCAGGGGCAACTTGACCACTGGACCACATCCCCAGCCTTATTATTTTTTTAATATTAACTTATTTACTTTAGTTGTACATAATGCAATTGCATTTATGTTAACGTGGGGTGCTGAGGATCGAACCTGGGCTCACGCACGTCGTGCGAGGCGAGTGCTCTGCCGCTGAGCCAAGCAACCCAGCCCTTATTTATTTATTTATTTATTTTTGGTATTTTTATTTAGATGACAGGTATCTCACTGAGTTGCTAAGGGCCTCACCATTGCTGAGGCTGGCTTTTGAACTTGCAATCCTCCTGCCTCAGTCTCCAAGTGCTGGGATTTACAGGCGTGCGGCTCACGCACCTGGCAGTCTATGTCTTTTGATTGATGAGTTTTTTTTTTAGTTTAGGCCATTAACATTTGGGTTATTATTGAGATATGATTTGTATTCCTGGTCTTTTTGGTTTATTTTTTGTTTTGTAACTTGAACTTTTTTGTTTCTCCTTTGATTGACCTTTCCTTTAGTGTAGCTCTTCCCGTTGCTGGTTTTCTTTTCTTTTCTTTTCTTTTTTTTTTTTTTTTTTTTTTTTCTATTTTCTCCTCCTGGAATATTTTGCTGATAATGATCTGTAGTGCAAGCTTTCTAATTGGGAATTCTTTAACTTTTCGTTTACCATGGAAGGTTTTTATTTCATATTCTTCAAATCTGATCGCTTTATTTATTTATTTATTTTTGTGATGGTACCGGGGATTGAACTCAGGGGCACTTCACCACTGGGGCCTCATCCCCAGCCCTTTTTTGTTTTTGTTTTTATTAGAGGTACAGGGTCTACTGAGTTGCTAAGTGCCTCGCCATTGCTGAGGCTGGCTTTGAACTCACGATCCTCCTGCCTCAGCCTCCCAAAGTGCTGGGTATTACAGGCGTGTGCGCCACCGCGCCCACTGGCACTTGAAAAGCTTTATTTTGCTGGATATAAATTCTGGTTGAGAATAGAGGACACAGAGACTAAATCCCACATAAATACAGGTATCTCATACTAGACAAGGGTGCCAAAAACATTCACTGGAGAAAAGAGTGCCTTATTCAACAATGGTGCTGGAAAAACTGGAAACCCATATGTAGCAAAATTAAATTAAACCTCTATCTCTCACCTGCACAAAAAATCAAACTCAAAGTGAATCAATAAGACTTAGGTACTAGAACAGAGACCCTGCCCCTAATTAGAAGGAAAAATAGGCCCAAATATTGCACCATGTCAGCCTCAGAATTGACTTCCTTAACAAAGATCTCCTAAAAACACAAGAAGTAAAATAAAAAATCAATAAATGGGGATGGATTCAAATTAAAAAGCTTTCTTCTCAGCAAAGGTAAACAAACTAATAATGTGAGGAGAGAGCCTACAGATTGGGAGAAAATCTTTAATTTATCACATGAACCTACTCAATAAAGCATTAATCTCTAGGAGATATATAAAGAACTCAAAAAACTTAACACCAAAAAACAAATAACCCCAATCAATAAATGGGCAAAGGAACTGAACAGAGAACACTTCACAGAAGAAGAAATACAATTGAATCAACAAATATATGAAAAAGTGTTCAACATCTCAAACAATTAGAGAAATGCAATCAAAACTACTCTAAGATTTCATCTCACTCCTGTCAGAATGGCAATCATTAAGAATACAGGCAACAATAAATGTTGGCGAGGATGTGGGGAAAAAGGCACACTCACACATTGCTTGATGGGACTGCAGATTGGTGCAACCACCATGGAAAGCAGTAATGGAGATTCCTCAGAGAACTGGGCATGGAGCCACCATTTGACCCAGCTCTCCCACTCCTTGGTTTATACCCAAAGGACTTAAAATCAGCATTACTATAGTGATACAGCCACTTCAATGTTTATAGCAGCTTAATTCACAATAGCTAGACTGTGGAAACCAACCTAGGTGTCCCTCAATAGATGAATGGATAAAGAAAATGTGGGTATATATATCAATGGAATATTGCTCTGCTTTAAAGAAGGGTGAAATTTGACATTTTCCAGTAAATGGTTGGCAGTTGGAGAATATCATGCTAAGCAAAATAAGCCAATCCCACAAAACCAAAGGCCAAATGTTTTTCTCTAATATGCAGATGCTAATTCACAATAAGGCGGGGGGCACTAGGGAAAAATAGCATTACCTTAGATTAGGTAAAAGGGAAATGAAGGTAGGGGAGGAGGGGATGTGGGGATGGGGAAAGATAGTGGAATGAAATAGTGAAATGAAATATATGTGACTACATGACCAATATGATTCTGCAACGTGTACACTTTTGAAAAATGAAAAATTATATCCAATCTATATATGATATATCACAGGGCAGAAAATGCATTTCTACTGTCATGTATAATTAATTAAAATGGATAAAAAAATTTTTAAATTATTTGTTGGCATCCATTTTCTTTCAGAGCTTGGTACATGTTATTCCAGGACCTCCTGGCATTGAGGGTCTGGGTTGAGAAATCAGCTGAAATCTGTATTGGTTTCCCCACCTTATATGTAATTTGATTTTTTTCTCTTGCAGGCTTTAAAATTCTATCCTTATTCTGTATGTTAATCACTGTCATCATAATGTGCCTTGGTGTGGGTCTGCTGTAATTCCTTACATTTGGGGTCCTGTAAGCCTCTTATAGTTTATTTTCCATTTCATTCTTTAGACTTGAGAAATTTCCTGATTATTTATGTCTTTGAAAAGATTGTGCATTCCTTTGGTTTATATTGCCATGCCTTCATCTATTCTGATAATCTTAAATTTGGTCTTTTCATGTTATCCCATATTTCTTGGATGTTCCTGTTCATGGTTTCTTACCATCTTCTCTGTGTGGTTGACTTTTTTTCAACTGTATATATTTTCAAAACGTATAGTTTTTTTAGCAGGCTGGGGTTGTAAGCTCAGGGGTAGAGTTCTTTTTTTAAAAAAAATATTTATTTATTTACTTTAGTTGTACACAATGCAAAGCCTTTATGTTTTGTGGGTACTGAGGATCAAAACACCTAGGGCCACGCACATGCAAGGCGAGCGCTCTGCCGCTGAGCCACAAACCCAGCCCCAGTGGTAGAGTTCTTGCCTTAGCATATTGTGAGGCACTGGGTTTGATCCTCAGCACTGCATATAAATAAAATAAAAATAAAGGTCCATCAACAACTAAAAAGATTTTTTTTAAAAAGAGTATATATTTTGTCTTCACTGCCTGGGGTTTCTGTCTTCTAAGTGGTCTAGTCTGTTGGTGATAACTTCCATTGAAATTTTAATTTTGTTTATAGTTTCCTTCATCTTGAGGATTTCTGCATGATTCCCTTTTTATTATATCTGCCTCTTTATTGAAGTGGTCTTTCGCTTCTTCCTGTATTTTCTCTCTGATACCATTCCTTTATTTATTTATTTATTTATTTATTTTTGGGTACTGGGGATTGAACTCAGGGGTACTTAACCACTGAGCCACATCCCCCCCCCTATTTCGTATTTTATTTAGAGACAGAGTCTCATCGAGTTGCTAAGCAACTCCCCGTTGCTGAGGCTAGCTTTGAACTTGCAATACTCCTGTCTCAGCCTCCTGAGTTGCTGGATTACAGGCGTGCACCACCCCTGCCCTGCATACCATCCTTTATTTAGAAGATCAGTCTAACTATGTGAATTCTAAACTCCTTCTCTGGCATCTCTTCTACTGTGTTGTCCATGGATTCCATTTGTTGGAACATCTTGGTTTGTTTGAGGGGCTTTGTTTTTTCATGTTGTTCATATGTCTTCCCATCTAGAGGTATGGATCCGAGACAGACAGTTTCTACCTTGTCGTCTTGTAGTGTCCCTGAAGGCTACCTCACCTTTAAGGGGGAGACCAATATTAACAGCACCCAATGCAGACAATATACTACCTTTAAGCCAAATATCTCCTATTAAGGCATCTACAGTTTTGTCACAATAAACAGGAATGATGTGTTCAATTATTGTCTACAATATAAACAGCAAGTTTTGCTAAAACTGTTTACCACTTCTAATGATGGACAATGAGGAAACAGAAGTAGTGTAAGTTGTGATGTTTTATGAGGGAGGAGAGAAGATAGAGGCAAAATTTTATAGTAAGAGCAAGGGAGGAGACTGGGGTTGTGGCTCAGTGGTAGAGTGCTTGCCTAGCATGAGGGAGGCACTGGTGTCGATCCTCAAAACCACATATAAATAAATAAAAGTCCATCAACAATGAATAAAATATTTTTTAAAAAGAGCAAGGGAGGAATTAATAGAGATTGGCTGATAGTATGAGAGAAGTGAGAAAGAGAACCCAGGGAGACAGAGAAGTGAGAGAAAAAATACATACAGATTTTTCTTTAAAGTAAAGACTATCAGGACACACAACAGAACTGTAATATATACTATTCAGCATACATCCCATTCCTCAATCAATTGATGCGTAAAAAATATTTGGGTTCAACGATGGCAGAGATGTGAGAGAGAGGGGGCAAAAGAAAAAAAAAATGCAAAGTTTCAATGGAAAAATTGACCAATTGCTTCCATTGGATTTAAATTTCTTTCTCAGCTTCGCCTCTCCGCGGATAGGTGGGGTTGTCTGAAGTTTGATGGTAGCTCCAGTCTGGTGGGCGCTGACCAGTTAGGTGGATGAGCTGATAGCAAGGTGCCCCCACACCCTCCTCCCGTCTTCCCAGCTGGAGTAGCCGGGCCCTTCCTTCCCCACGCACTTAGGACTCACAGAGCTGGGAGAGCCTGGCTTTCTCCAACCTGAGCTCCCCGCGGGGAACTGCCCGTCTCTGGCGGTCCACAGGCTGCTAGACCCCAGCTGGCCCACACAAGCCCTACCCTGCTGCACTCTGAGGGACCTGGGCTTCGGCTGGGCCAGGCTCTGCCTTGCTGCAGTCAAGATCTCATCGCCGATTCCACTCGCAGAGAGACCACCAGGGAAGAGCTCACAACAAGAAGCCACCACCAAGGACGCAGCCAGATGGCGGCCACTAGCACACAACCAACAGGAAGACCCCAGGTGCAGCCAGACCTGCAGATACCCCCACAACGTATCTCCAGGCCTTGGCCAGTGTAGAGATGGTGTCGGCGGCAAGCCTGTAGGCCCTGGCCGGTGTCCCAAGACAGCTGTGGCCACTCGTAACCAAACCTGCAGGTGCTGTGACAATGGACTTCCAGGCAGCAGGGCAGGGGGTGATCCTCTGGTGGTCTGCAGGTTAATGATGAACCCAGCCTAATTCCATCTTAAGATTGGGAGCCAGCTCATCACAAAGTTATCAAAAGTTCATTTCTGTTTTACTGCAAAATGCTAAGATTCCTATTTGGCCTAAACTATATTTTGATGTTTTAAAAAAATTTGCTTGGATTCCTGCCCGTTCCTTGTAACTCACCCCATGCCTGGCTTCCCTGACCAGAAAACAACCCTCTTTGAAGTCCCAGCTGCTCCTCGTTAACTTTGATGTTGGCATCTGAGTTTGCTCCCTACCTTGAGATGCAAACAATGTAGATCATAAACCTGATCTCTGCCCTTGCATTACGCTCGCCAGAACCCCGTTAGCTGCAACTTTCTCTGCTACATAAACTTTTTTCCCAGAGAGCTGCTGCTGTTTTCTATCCCAGTTTGGGGGGAGACAGTCGCTGATAAGCAATCTGTGTACACAAATTAAAGCTTGCTTTAATTTCATTTAAATTGGTAGTCAGTAGTCTTTGTGTCGTGGTTCAACACTGTTAACAGCAGGAGATCTGCGAGTGGACTTTGGGCAGCAGGCAAGAGGCGGGCAGCCGGGCAGGCGGGCAAATGGTGGACAAGAGGCAGCAGTCAGTGAGCGATCTGTGCTGGTAGACGGCAGGCGATGGAGACTGACTAGTGGGGGTAAGCAGCAGGGGATCGGAGGGCAGGAGGGCTGCCTTGCAGAGAAAACAGACTCTCCTCCGGCCGAACCCCAGTCACGGAGCGACAAGGAAACGCAGCCTCCCCAGGGCGCCATCTTGGATTTCCGAGGGTTGTGTCTTTACAAGAAGAGGAAGAGAGACCACAGTGTGCCAACGTGCTCTCTCTAGGCTGCGTGAGGACACTGCAGAAGATGGCCATCAGCCAGGAAGAGAGTCCTGCCCAGGAACTGACTCAGCTGGCACCCTGGCCTTGGAGCTTCCGGGGCAGGGAGAAACACTGTCTGCTGGCTAAGCCCCCGGGAATGTGGTGACTGTCACACAGCAGCACAGCTGACCGCGGTTAGCGCGACATCACTGCACTGCTGGCCAAGCTCCCCTGCATGCTGCTCACCTCGTGGTCTCCCACAGCCTGTGCCAGCTCAGGACACGGGGCTGGGACGCGTGGCCCGTCTTGTCTGGTGTGTTCTCCCATCAGGGCTCTCAGACCCGCAACAGGCGGACGCGGGCTGTGTCCACATGGAAGGCTTTTTTATCATCACGTGACACACGGTCAACAACCACCATTTTCTCAGCCCCTGCACAGTGTTGACGCAGGCTGTGACTCAGACACTCTAATGGAAGGCGAGCTCGGCCTGCATTTCCCAGTCCCTCTTTTCTGTCTCCATGAATACTGTCACTGGAGCCTCCCTGGACACAACCACCACCACCCGCCCTCCAGGCTGGGCCCACTTCAGGCCTCTTCGGTCTCTCTCTCTGTAGAGATCTGTCCACCATCCTAACCACCTGGAGAGGGCCACCTCCAGGACCCTCCCAGGAAAGCTGATCTTGGCTGGACACAGGAGGAGCCAAGGGAGGCAGCTCACCTGTGTCCTAGCTGGCCAGCTGATAAACCAGCCTAATTCCATCTTAAGACTGGGAGCCATCCTGTCAAAAAGTTATGAAAAGCCCACTTCAGTTTTCTATGAAAATGCTAGGATTCTTATTTGGCTTGAGCTTATTGTCTGGCATTCATTCCCAGGCCTTGAGCTCGCTCAGGCCTGGCTGTCCTTGACCAGATAACAACTCTCTCTCTCTCAAACTAACGGTGCCTCATAAACTTTTGATGTGGGGTTTAACTATTACTCCCCTTTTTTTCTTGGAATGCAATGCCATGTAGATATTAGTTTGCTACTTGCTTTGAATTACACCTGTCTGACTTGTTAGCTGTAAGTTCCCAAGATTTTCTGTAACTCTTTGAACTATAAAAACCTTGTCTTCCCGGAGAGCGGCGCTGACCCCAAGCCCAGTGTTTGGGAGGGGCAGCCCTGGCCAGCTCTCTTTATATGTATACAATATAAGCTTGCTTTAATCTAAAATTGGAGTTGGTGGTCTTTTTCTTTGCGTCTTGGATCAAACATTTTTGGAGGCCGCAGCGAGATTCAGACCACTACAAATTCTGAAGCCGGACCTTCGCTCTGGGACTCCGGGGCGGAGTGCTACCCTAGGGGGTGCGCACCTTGAGACGTTCCAAGGCCCCAGGTGTGCCTTCAGTCCTTTGGACTACTGGAGTGAACTGCCGCATCAAAAATTAGCAAGCATCCAGTGGAAAGAGAAAAAAAAAAAAAAAAAAAAAAATCCTCCACAGGTAAGTGGCGCCCTAGTAACATCTGGTATCTGGTTTTGAGATCTCTTCTGGGGACAGCGAGGTGCCTGGCGAGGCACGTACACTCCTGTCCAGGGCAGTAGCGAAAGGTCGTACTGCTTTCTGGTTCTGGTTGGGAATTCCTACTGGGGACAGAGAGGGGCCTGACGAGGCACATACGCACTCCTGTCCGGAGGCATTAGCAAGACGTTGCACTGCTCCCTGGTTGGTTTGGCGCCTGGTTCTTGTTCTTTTGTGTATTGTCCTGTGTTCTGTTTTTTTGTTTTGTTTTGTTTTGTTGTTTTTGTTTTCTGCTTTCTCATTGTGTCTTCTCTGTTGTAAATGTAAAAAAATTGAACAAATGGGTAATAAGACAAGTAAGCCTTTTGATACTCCTTTGAACTGTGTTTTAAGGAATTTTGACAAACTTTATCCCCATTTTGTTAAGCAGGATTATGATTATCCCATCACCAAGAAAACGCCTCCGAACATTCTGTGAGGTAGAATGGCCCACCTTCGGAGTCGGCTGGCCCCCCTGAGGGCACCTTTGATCCCCAAGTGGCATGGGCTATATCTAACATCACTCTTGGTAATCCTGGCCACCCAGATCAAATAGGATATATTCTACCCTGGGCGGAAGCAACAACTAGTTCCCCCCACCTGGATGAAGGTTTTCGGATGGTCCGGAACGGACAGGGAGGGCAAGCTTGGTTATGGCTGGGAGAACTCCCCAGGGTCCCTCAAAAACAAACCCTTAAATCCACTAAGAGCCCTGTCCTACAGGACTCTCCGGAGGATTCCCTCCTTCCCCAGATGCTTCGGCTCCTCTTTTTCCTCCTGCCGCGGGTGCAGTCGCAGCTGCTCCACTAACTACTCCACCATCTCCCTCTCCCTCTCCTCAACCGCTTCCTCAATTGCCCCACTCATCCACTCCTCCAACTCTAGTCTTCCCAAAGGAGCCAGCCCCTGTTCTTTCTCCTCCCCCATACCCGACAAGGGCCACCCTTATGGAAGGCCTGACTCAAATTTGCTTCCCCTGGCCGACCTGCCGGCTCCATTTCTATTAATATCCCTGAAGTGGAACCGACTCCGGCCCCTGTTCTTCCTCTCCGCCAGATTCCAGAAGGTCGCTACGTGTATGTTCCATTTTCCACAACAGACCTTTATAACTGGAAAAAAACCAGAATCCCCCTTTTAGCACGGATCCTAGTTCCTTGATTTCTCTGGTTGATTCCGTTTTCTTTAATCACCTCCCCACCTGGGATGACTGTCAACAGATTTCTCCATACTCTCTTCACCACGGAGGAAAGGGAGCGAATCCTGGCAGAAGCGGCTAAAGCGCTGCCTGGGATAAGTGCTCTTACAAGCGACGAAAAAAAACAGAAGTGATTGAACGAGCTTTACCTAGGAGAAGACCAAGCTGGGACTATGGGACAACTGAAGGTAGGAGAGCACTCGGTGAGTACCACCAGACTCTGTTAGAGGGACTTAAGAGGGCAGCTCGAAAACCCACAAATCTTTCTAAGGTGGCAGATGTGAAACAAGGGCCAGATGAGTCGCCTTCAGCGTTTCTCGAGCGCCTCCTGGAGGCGTACCGTCTATATACTCCTATAGACCCTGAGGACCCAACAAGCCTCAAGGCGATTAATCTGGCTTTTGTGACTCAGTCAGCCCCAGACATCCGTAAAAAGATTCAAAAGATAGATGGTTTTTTGCAGGAAAAACCAGGTCAGAATTATTGGGGAAATAGCCAAAAGGTGTTTGAAAATAGAGATAGCCGAGATGTTCTACTGATAAGGAAAGTAAACAGGGCCACAGTGGGGCGCATTACAGGCTTCTGAAACCTCGAATCCTAGACAAAGGCAGACCACATACAACAGAGACAAAAAGCGGTCTTCTCTGCTACAATAACCAGTGTGCTTATTGCAAAGAAATTGGACATTGGAAAAATGAATGCCCCCACGTAATCCGAAAAGCTTGCCCCGATCACAGGCCAGAGCTCCTCAGCCAAAACCAGTTTTAACTTTAGAAGAATAGGGGGGCCATGGCTCTTTCAAAAATAGGCTCCCGAGAGCCCATGGTAACTTTCTCAATAGTTGGGGGCCAACCTGTAACTTTCCTAGTGGATACAGGAGCTTCACATTCAGTGTTAAAGAAGCCCATAGGACCCCTCACTAATGAAACCATGGAAGTGCAAGGGGCAACAGGAGAAATTAAAAAGTATAAATGGACTACAGACCGGACTGTTAACATAGGACAAGGAACTGTAACTCACTCCTTCATTGTTATCCCCGAATGCCCTTTCCCGTTGCTAGGACGGGACCTTTTAAGCAAACTTCAGGCAAATCTATCTCATTTTTCTGGAGATATGCCTTACATTAGAATTGGGAAATCCTGCAAAGGCCCTAACTATAACCTGCCACATTAAGTGAGGAATATCTGCTTTTTCAAAATCCTATCCAAACTTCAGAAGGAAAATGGGAGAAATTATTAATTCAAGAAATTCCTACTGTTTGGGCTGAGGATAACCCTCCAGGGCTAGCTGAGCATGTGCCACCAGTTGTAATACAACTAACATCTGGGCTATGCCCATCCGGGTTAAACAATACCCCATCAGTTTTGAAGCCAAAGAAGGAATTAAAACCCACATCAGGCGGTCTCCTAGAAGTGGGGATACTAATTAGATGTCAATCAGCTTGGAACACCCCCCTTGTTGCCTGTCCAAAAGCCTGGGACTCAAGATTTTACAGACCAGTACAGGACTTAAGGGAAGTGAACAAACGGGTAGAAACTATACACCCAACTGTCCCTAACCCCTACACTTTGCTCAGTTTGTTGCCACCAGAAACATACAGTTTATACTGTATTGGATTTGAAAGACGCGTTTTTCTCCATCCCTTTGTCAAAACTGAGTCAGCCTATCTTTGCTTTCGAATGGACGGATTTGGAGATGGGGATTATCGGGACAACTGACCTGGACTCGACTACCTCAGGGATTTAAAAATTCCCCACTATCTTTGATGAAAACTCTCATATCAAGATCTGAGACTGTTTCGCAGTAAGTACCCTGAGGTAACTTGCTCCAATATGTGGATGATCTTCTGTTAGCAGCAAAAGACAAAGAGAACTGTTTAAGGGCCACTCGGGGTTTGCTAGGAACCCTGGCTCAATTGGGGTACCGAGTCTCCAAGAAAAAGGCAAAAATCTGTTCCTCTCGGGTTACTTATTTGGGATATGAGCTGAGGGAAGGGAAAAGGGACTGTTATCCCAATCCCGCATAGAAGCCATAATGAAGATCCCAACCCCAACCACTAAAAAAGCAGGTTAGGGAATTTCTAGGGGCAGTTGGATACTGCCGCCTTTGGATACCTGGATTTGCTGAAATTGCCAAGCCGTTATATACGGCAACTGCAGGAGGCAATGTCACCTTTAATTTGGACTGAGGAAAATGAATTGGCCTTCAAAAATTTAAAGGAGGCTCTGGTTCAGGCCCCTGCCTTAACCCTCCCTGATAGATCTAAGCCCTTTCATCTTTATGTTCATGAGAAAAAAGGGTATTGCTAAAGGAGTTCTTACCCAAAAATTTAGGGCCATGGAAAAGACCAATTGCCTACATTTCAAAAAGGCTGGATCCTGTAGCATCAGGATGGCCCCCTTGTTTACGAGCCATAGCGGCTACTGCAATACTGGTAAAGGAAGCAGACAAAACGTTTCTCTGGGGCAGACTCTCACTGTGACTGCCCCTCACACAGTGGAAACCCTTATTGAGGGATGCCACCAGTCGATGGATGTCAGATGCCCGTCTCACTCAGTACCAAAGCTCTCTCTTCTAGACAAGGACAGATTGACCTTCAGTAAATCCCTGGCAATCAATCCTGCAACCCTGCTGCCTGATGATAACCCAGAGGAGCCAATTCATGACTGCTCAGAGATGCTGGATGTCATCCAAGGTACCCGACCAGACCTGACTGACATTCCTCTCACCAACAGAGACGCAGACCTTTACACCGATGGTAGCAGTTATGTCCGGGATGGAATAAGGTATGCGGGAGCAGCAGTTGTTACGGGCCAAAAAAGAAATTATCTGGGCACAGGCTTTTGCCCAGAGGCTCATCAGCCCAAAAGCAGAAATCATTGCAGTAACACAGGCATTGAGATGGGCAGAAGGGAAAACGGGGTAAACATTTACACGGACAGCCATTATGCTTTTGCTACAGTACATGTGCATTGGACAGATATACAAACAAAGGGGATTTTTAACTTCAGATGGAAAGACTATCAAAAATAAAACAAGAAATCCTTCAATTACTGGAGGCTATCTGGTTACCAGATAAACCTGGCTATTATCCACTGGCCTGGACACCGTAAAGACAATAGCCCCCAGACCCAAGGTAATAACTTGGCCGATCAAACAGCCAGGGAAATAGCCCTTGGGGAGAGTCAAAATGTCAAACTATTCTTGAACTCTCAAATTGCCCCAAACTCCCAGTTAAAATTGAGGAAGAAACTCCTTCATACACTACTGAAGAGATAAACTTATACTCCTCTATGGGAGCCCAACAAAACTGTCACGGCTGGTGGACTCTCCCAGATGGGAAAATTTGCATGCCTAAGCTTTTAGGAAGAAAGTGGTTATAACTGTTCTTCATCAGGCAATGCATTTATCCCCCAAGAAGACTTCAGAACTAATTTCAATTCAACCCACGTTTGGTTCCCGGGACACCGAGGGATACTCCAGAACATTTCAAATCGCTGCATGACATGTGCACAGGTAAATGCTAAAAAGAACCATCTTCCACAGGGAAACAGAAGTCAAGGTTTTTTTTTTTTTTGGACTGTACCTGGTGAATTTTGGGAATTGGACTTTACTGAAATTATAACCAGGACTATATGGATATAAATACTTGTTAGTCTTTGTTGAAACTGTCTCAGGGCTGGGTTGAAGCCTTTCCTACTCGAACAGAAACAGCACAAATAGTAGTTAAAAAATAATAACTGAGATTGTTCCTAGATTTGGCCTTCCTCTAACTTTGGGGTCTGACAATGGCCCGGCCTTCACGGCCAAATTATCTCAATTAATTTCAAGAGCCCTGAATATTAAATTGGAAATTACATTTGTATGTACCATCCTCAAAGTTCAGGGAAGGTAGAAAGGGATGAATAGAACATTAAAGGAAAACTTTGACTAAATTTAATACTTGAGACTGGTGGTAACTGGGTTGATCTCCTGCCTTTTGCTCTCTTAAGGGCCCGTTGCACTCCTTACCGGGAAAAATTTTACCCCTTATGAAATAATTTATGGGCGGCCACCGCCTTTGGTTCCCAGAGTACACCAAGATCTGGTGGGAGACATTCCAATCTCAGAAACACTCAAAGGGCTACAACTAATCATAGATAAGATCTTTCCCCAGGTCCAGGCTGCTCAGGCCCGTTGGACACAGACTGCCCCCGATCATTCATTCCAACCAGGTGATGCTGTGCTGATACGACGTTTGAGAAACTAACAAGCCTTGAGCCCAGGTGGAAGGGCCCTTACATCGTGATTTCTCCGCACTCCTACTGCCGTCAAAGTTGCTGGTATTCCTGCCTGGATCCATCACTCACAGCTAAAGAAGGCACCTACAGAAACCACGGAGGAAGAAACCCACTGGAAGAGAATCCAGCAGCCAGAGGTGGAAAGTGACTGAGCGTGGGCCTTTTAAAGTTAAAATTACTAAGGTTTAATATTTTGTCACTAGATTCTTATTGCTTTCCCTGTTATTATAAGCATTATGCTAATAATTTTTGCCTGTTGGAGTATACATGTATCCTTGGGTTTTAGCTATGCTGGCCTCAACAAAACCTTGTACCCCATCTGTAGCCCAAGAAGGACCTGCTATTGCAGGATCTCCACTAATACTAAATTGTACTTACTCTTGTCAAGATCCAGTAATTGGCCCTATCAAATGGTATAAAGATAACCAAGAAATTTTTTAGTCAGATATTCAGGGAGGGACCATGGAGAAATCTTACAGACCAATCTCGAGGGGATAATATAAATTTTGGAATCTATAAATACTCTGCTCACCCTCAAGATTCAGGACAGTATTCCTGTACTAAGCTAAAAAAAGGGCCCCAATAGATACTGTTTATTCAAAAGCTACTTTAAGGTGGATGTTTCTGTGAGTCCCCTAAATTCTGTAACTACTCAAAATTTTTGGTTACAATTGGCTGTTGACACTATGGACAAAAGTTCCTTCTGTGTACAAGAAGGAAACTCCATCCATCAATTGCTAGCTAACAATCTTATGGGTCTATCTGTAAATATACTGACTATGTTAAAGTCACTGGTGATAGAGCAACGCAGCAAGACTGGCCAGTATACCATGCAGAGCCAGCTTTGCCAGCTTCACTGGTTATTCAAAAGCATTGTTTATGCATAGATTGCATCCTTCCCCGATCCCCCCCCATATTGTTCTATTGAGCAAAATATCTCCCTACCCAATGGCAAACGACTGCCAACAGGATGGGTTTTTCTCTGTAATAAAGCAACTTTCCAGGCTTTGCCTACAAACTTTTCTGGGATCTGTTCTATTGGACGGATCTTTCCTTTACTGCCATCTATGACAGCTCCCCACCGAATGGTCCGAAGTCTGCCCTCCAACTGCGATGACAATTTAATCCTCCTAGACCCACTAGACACTGCAATTGCAGCAGCCTTTCTTTTGCCACTTCCGGGTCTAGTTGTAGGAATACAAAGAGAAATCACAAAATTAGCCTGTAGTTTTAGCAAAAACAGCTAACCTTACTGCACAAGTTTTGGCAGAAATTAATCAAGAGATGAAAGAACTTCGAACCTCAATGTTACAAAATAGAGCGGTTATTGATTTTCTTTTATTGAAACATCACTTGGGTTGCCAACAATTCCCAGGCATGTGCTGTTTTAATGTTACAGATTATTCTAACGTTATCCAACAACAGGTAGATGAGATAAGACAGGAGATTAACAAAATTAAAACGAGTAATTCTTGGTTAGGCTTGGGAGATTGGTTTCCATGGTTAACTTCTCTCTTAGGTCCTATAATTTGTATCCTTCTCTTACTAGTTATTGTCCCATGTGTTATATTAACTATATGCTCCGGTTTATTGGGCTGCAATTTAATTCTATTATGTACCATCGATAAACATTAGCCTATATGATTACTCCCTTTCAAAGATTTGAAAAGTAAAAAAAAAAAAGGGGGGGGGGGGGGGGGAATGATAACCAGCCTAATTCCCATCTTAAGGACTGGGAGCCATCCTGTCAAAAAGTTATGAAAAGCCCACTTCAGTTTTCTATGAAATGCTAGGATTCTTATTTGGCTTGAGCTTATTGTCTGGCATTCATTCCCAGGCCTTGAGCTCGCTCAGGCCTGGCTGTCCTTGACCAGATAAACAACTCTCTCTCTCTCAAACTAACGGTGCCTCATAAACTTTTGATGTGGGGTTTAAACTATTACTCCCCTTTTTTTTCTTGGAATTGCAATGCCATGTAGATATTAGTTTGCTACTTGCTTTGAATTACACCTGTCTGACCTTGTTAGCTGTAAGTTCCCAAGATTTTCTGTAACTCTTTGAACTATAAAAACCTTGTCTTCCCGGAGAGCGGCGCTGACCCCAAGCCCAGTGTTTGGGAGGGGCAGCCCTGGCCAGCTCTCTTTATATGTATACAATATAAGCTTGCTTTAATCTAAAATTGGAGTTGGTGGTCTTTTCTTTGCGTCTTGGATCAACACAGCCTGGGCCGTCTTGCAGACAGACTTACAGTGTCCCACAGCTCTCTACTCTCTGAGTTGTGAAGGAGAATAGGTTTGTGCTTAGACTGATCCTTAATGACTGCTGACACACGCTCGTAAAAATGCCTCATTAGGGCTGGGGTTGTAGCTCAGTGGTTAGAGTGCTTGCCTAGGACGGGTGAAGCCCTGGGTTTGATCCTCAGTACCATATAACAACAACTAAACAGGGGCTGGGATTGTGGCTCAGAGGTAGAGCGCTCGCCTAGCACGTGCGCAGCCCAGGTTTGATCCTCAGCACCACGTAAAAATAAACGCATTGTGTACAACTAAAGCAAATAAACAAATATTTAAAAAAAACAACTAAACAACAACAAATAAATAAAATAAAGGCTAAATTTAAAAAAAACAAAAAAAAGCCTCACTAACTCATCTGCCTAAGTACTGACTCTCACCCTGGGGGGAGGGTCTCAGAAGCCCCGGGAGAGCTAAAGGAAGCACAGAGGCCTGCCCAGTGAGGTAGGAAAGGGCTGGGCCTGGGCACAGGCCGCGGGTTTCCACCAGTCCAGATCCAGCGGCTCTGGGCATTTGTGCTGGCGACTGGCAAGCAGATCTTTCAAGGTCCAAAAACGTAGGAGCAAGTGTCTTCACAAAGTGTCACTTTAGGGCACCTGGGGCCCTCCGTCAGGGAGGGTCTCAGAGCCACAGGCCTGAAGGCCAGCCGCGCCTTCTGCCTCTGCTCCTTCCTCTCGGTGCTTGGACTCGCCTGGGCTAAGGGGGTGAGGGAAGTGCTGCTAGGACTGCCCAGGGAGAGGGGAGGGGCCACAGGCCAGGGTGGGGAGGGCTGAGAGCCAAGGGGGTGGTCTCACGGGCAGGACAGGACCCAGGCAGTGAGGGCATGGTGGCGCTCGGGGAGCCGTGGATTCCTAGGGCTGTCACTCACCAACACAACTTGCAGCAGCCCCGTGGCCTCTGACCTTCCTGTTTCCCTGTCTGTGCAGTGGGATGGACCCACCTCCGGGGTTGGTTAAGATTCAGGTGTTGATGCATAAAGTGGTGCTTAGCATATAGCAAGTGCCTGGGATTGTTAGCTGTTACTGATTGGCAATTAATTCCCTTCCCCACTACTGAGACTTGAACCCGGGGGTGATCGACCACTGAGCTACGTCCCCAACCATTTTAATTAAAAAAAAAAAAAGTTTTTACTTGTACTTTTTAGGTAATGCATGACCGTTAGTGTATTTTAAAAATATCATACATACATGGAGAATAACTTCCCATTCTTGTGGTTGTACATGATGTGGAATTACAATGGTCACGTATTCATATAAACATAACAAAGTAATGTCTGATTCATTCTACTGTCTTTCCTATTCCCATCCTCTCCCCCTTCCCTTCAATCCCCTTGTCTAATCCAATGAACTTCAATCCCCCTTTGGTATTTTGGGATTGGCTTACTTCACTTAGCATGATAGTCTCCATTTTTATCCATTTTACTGGAAAAATGCCATAATTTCATTCTTACTTATGGCTGAGTAATATTCCATTGTGTGTATATACCATATTTTCTTTATCCATTCATCTGTTGAAGGGCACCTAGGTTGGTTCCATAGCTTAGTTATTGTGAATTGAGCTGCTATAAACATTGATGTGGCTGCATCTTTTAATTTTTTATTTACTTAATTAATTTATTTGAGACCCCGGTGTCACTAAGTTGCTCAGGTTGGCTTTGAAGTTGGGATCCTTCTATCTCTGGCCTCAGCCTCCCAAGTTTCTTGGCGTACAGGTATGGATGAAGATTAATTATTACTAATTACAATGTACTTTCTCTTGAAAATATACGTTCCCAGCCAGGCGCGGTGGTGCAAGCCTGTAATCCCAGCCCTTGGGAGGCTGAGGCAGGAGGAACACGAGTTCAAAGCCAGCCTCAGCGATGGCGAGGCACTTTGCAACTCAGTGAGACCTGTCTCTAATAAAATACAAAAAAGGGCTGGGGATGTGGCCAGTGGTCGAGTGCTCCTGAGTTCAATCCCCGGTACCAAAAGAAAATATATTATGTTCCCTAAGCAATGCCCTCCTCTGCAGGGTACCGTGGTTGCTCTCGTGCGCTGTCTAAATCACTGACCCCAAGGGCCCAAAGCCACCTGTCTGGAGAGCCACCACCTGAAGGAGTGGTGCCCCCGCTGTCAGCTGAGGAGAAGGCTGAGGTGGGAGATGACGGCAGGAGGTTCGTCCCCCTGGAAGGACCTAGGTGGGCAAGTACCTGAACCTGGAGGGGGCTAGGCCAAGCACGTGGCCCAAACTGGAGGGCAGCCTGTGGCCAAGGGCCAGGGGCACGTCGCCGGGGGGCTGGTTTTCGCTGCAGGTTGCGCAGCTGGTGGGGGACACTGGGGTCGTCCAGCAGCTCATGGCGGTGCGGGGACGTCTGCTCCGCAGAAGCGCAGCCAGCGGTGCCGGCCCGCGCCCCCGCGCCCACTCTAGTGTCCTCCGCGCTCGGCGGGGGACGCGCTTGTGCGCGGCGCTCCGGGTCGGGCGACGACGTCGCAGGGAGCGAGGGCGACGCCACGCAGCCTCGGCGGGACGGGCGCTCCCGGGCGGGGCGCCCACGTGCGGGGACAGAGCGCGCCCCGCCAGCCGAGGGCCGCGGGCGGTTCCGCTTCCCGCTCCCGCGCGGGGCGGGGCTTGAGCGGGGCCCGCCCCCGGCCCGCCCCGGCCCGCCCCGGCCCGCCCCGCGCCGCGCGGGGCCCGCGGTTCGCCGCCGCCGGGCTGAGGTCAGAGGAGGCGGGCGGCGTCCGAGCCCAGCGCCTGCGCGAGCCGGGCGCGCCGAGGGCCGAGCCGGAGCCAGCGCCGCCGCGACCCGGAGCCGCGCCGCCCGCGCGCCTGCCCGGCATGGAGCGCGATGTGCCGGGTGCTCTCCATCCAGAGCCACGTCGCCCGCGGCTACGTGGGCAACCGCGCGGCCACGTTCCCGCTGCAGGTACGCGGCTTACGTAACCGCGCGGCTCCGCGGGCGGCCCGCTCGCCCCGGCCGTGACCTTGGCGGGGTCCCGCGAGGACCCCCTCGGCGTCGGGAGTTCGGGGCGCTGCGGCCAGAGCCCGGCGCGCCCTGAGCCTGCCCCGTGGGCTGGCGGGCGGGGGCGTGCAGCCCTCCGGGCGGCCACTGCAGGGGTCGGCCGGGGCGACGCGTGGGGGCTGCTCAGGTGGGACCGAGCCCCGTAGAACCGGCTGTGGCGCACTCGCCAGCTCCAGCGAGTGCCTCCGGCTTCCGCCGCCTGGCCAGCCGCCGCGGGCGGGGGCTCCCTGGAGGCGACAAAATGCGGCAGGGTTGGAGAAGCTGGTAGGACCCGGCCCTCGCGGGCAATGTCCAGGCAGCACGGTGAGATAGGCAGGTGTTTGCGCTGGACTTCAGGTTCTGCCCCTTGTCCTCTGTGGGCCTCACGAAAGGGAGGAGAGTGAGGTTGCAGACAGGCGGTTCTCCCCCCAGTGCTCAGGAGGCTGGGCCAGCTCTGGGGCTGTCCGTTCCTGGAGCCTACCCTCTTGACGAGTTGCTGTGGGCCAGGCACCTACTGCTTTGCTTCCTGGTTGTGGCTGGATGGTCAAGAGGGGACCTGGGTGCAGTGGATGTTAGGCTGGGCCTGAGGCAGAGCCAGGTGGTGGCCCCCTTGCCCGCCCACCTTTGGCCTGGTCTGTGACAAGGGGCAGATATGACAGGTCCTTGGGCCCCAGCTGTGCACCCTGTCTCTGTGCTGAGCATTGCAGGACATGAAGAAGGGCCACCTGCCGGGTTTTCTGGTTCACATTTGTAATCCAGCTACTTGGGAGGCTGAGCCAGGAGGATCTAAAGTTTGAGGTCAGCCTGGGCAATTTAGCTAGATCATGTATCAAAATAAAAATTTTAAAAGGGGCTTGGGATGTAGCTCAGTGGTAGAGCACTTGCCTAGCATTCTTGAGACCCCGGTTCAGTTTATGCAAGAAATAAGAAAAAGAAAGGGCTGCCTGGTTACAGCAGGCCTTCGGGTGTGGGCTAGTGTGGAAGGAGGACAGTAAGGGCCTGGTGCATCTCAGTACATCAGCGGGCTGGCCTGAGGCTGGCATGTGGGGCTGACAAAGTGGGGCAAAACATTATGGTTGGAGAAGTACAGGAGTTCAAGTCCAAAGGGACTGGGTGGCGACTGAGTCTGGAGCACCGTGTTGGGGCCTCCCTACCACTGTCTTAGGCTTGCCCCTCATTCCAGCTAGCAGGGCGCTGACCTTGCCTGGGGCAGTCCATGTGCAGCCCCTGGCTCATGGGGGAGGGGGGGACACAGCAGGATTGCAAAGGACAGGGTCACTGAGGTGGGGTGTGCTTGGAAGTAGAGGTGCAGGCGTACCAGGGAGGGGGAGCCAGGCTGGGCTCTGAGCAGCCCTCCCCACCCTGGGCACTTGTGCAGCCCTGGCTCCCCGTCCTGGCCCTCCTCCCCACCACCAGCTGCTTGCTTCTCCTCTTCCTTCCCCAGGCAAACTGTTCTTCCACCTCCTGCCTGGGTCCTCCAGCAGGGCCCCTGGTGCCTGAACCCCCAGGCACGTGCCCCTCGGCGTCACACCAAGGAGGAGGACGTGGGGGTGCCTATTGCCCGGGAAGAGGCTCTCCTCCGGACAGCCCACTTGGGGAAGTGCCTGTTAAGGACAGAGCTGTGCTTCTTACCTGGGGTCCCGGTGCCCAGCGTCCTATCTGTGGGCTCCGCAGGTGCCCGTGCCGGCATTCTGCCCTTCCACCCCGTGCTTGAGCACCACTGTGCCGGGAGGAGCAGTGGGGAGGGTGGCGGAGGTGCCAGCTGACCTGCCCATCCCGCTTGTGCAGCCTGAGTGAGCACAGGAGGGGCGGGGGGACGGGGACAGAGCCCAGGGAGTGGGTCTGGAGCAGTGCCGCAGCCTTTCAGAGCAGGTTCTGAGGGGCAGCACTCCCAGGTCCGGTCCCTGTAGGGGCTTCTGATCAGCAGTGCACAAGTTGGGACCCAGAGTGTTTCCAGCTGGCTGGAACGTGGGGAGGGAGAAGAGCTAGAAAAGGAGAAGGTGTAGGCTTAGGCCAGGCCTCATGCCCAGTGCTGCTCTCAGAGAGACCACAGAAACGCCTCAGGGGCTGGCATGGGGCTGGGGAGGCCACTTGTGGGGGACTGATCCAGGTGTCCGTGGCTCTGTGCCACGAAGCCGATGCCCCTCTTTCATGTAGTTGAGCTGGGAGACCTGGGCCTGGTTTCTGAGCCTTCCCTGTACCCTAGCACCATCTGTTGGGGGCTGGTGCAGGGCTCCTGGAGCCCTTCGTGCCAAGTGTGGCACGTGCCCTTGGCCTTCGTGTTCCTGCTGAAGGCTGTGGCGTGGCACAGTACTCACCCCAGGGCCGCCAGGGTCCTGCCTCCTGCACGCTGCTGCTGAGTCCCAGGCAGCGTTCCTGGGTCACGCAGGCAGCACCGCGGCCCACCTGCCCTGGGCCAGGGAAAACATGCAGCCGAGAAGGGAGCAGAACCTTGACCCTGGTTTGGATTTTGTTTCTGGGCCTGAGTCCAAGGTGCATTTTTGTGTCCAAGGGGAACGCGTTTGTGTGACCAGATCTGCCAGCAGGGCTGCAGTGCCAGGCACGCCGGGATCCAGAGTTTGCTGAGTGCGAGGAGGGTGAGGCCGTCTCCTGGTTCTCAGGCCCCCGCCCCCTCCCTTCCCACTCTGCAGCGAGGAGAGGCGCAAGGCTGTGTGGAGTCGGCACACGGGCCTGGGGAAGCGTCTGGGGTGGGGAGTCCCCCGCTGCTGTGGGGCCAGGGGAAGGAGGGGTGGCCTGCTTCACACTGCCTGTCCAGGCACTGCCCCAGGTACCGGTTCCTCTTTCCTTTTTTGTGGTGCTGGGGATCGAGAACTAGGGGCCTTTTTCGTGCGTGCCTGCAGACCCTCTGCCGCTGAGCTGGACCCCAGCCCGTTTTCCTGCTGTAGAGGAAAACATCCAGGTCTTCCGGGCCAGGAGCCCTGGTCACCTGAGCCCGCGGGTGTCGGTGCAGAAGGCTTCCTGGCATGCTGGTGGGGAAGTGGGTACCCCACCAGGTCGCTCAGAGCAGCCTCCCAGCCCTGCTCCTGCCCTGTTGCTTCCTTGAGGTGGGTCTCGGTCAAGTCTGCCATTGTGGAGCACCTCAGACAGGGTGGCCCTGGACAGGTTCGCCCTCTCTCCTGTATACAGGCGGAGGTGCACTCAGCGGGAGGGCAGCGGAGCCTGCGTGCTCCCAGAGGGCCTTCCTGCCGCTCCCAGCTTCTGGTGGCCCTCTGCTACCTGACCTCTCCCCTTGTTGTCTCCTTCCAAGGACACTTGTTCACTGGGCTCAGGGACACCCACACAAACCCAGGAAGAGAGCTCATCTTGAGATCTTTAACTTATATTTGCAAAGACCCTTTCTCCAAAATGGTCCTCTTCAGAGGTTCCAGGTGGGCACACCCTGGGGGCCGCCCTGCGGTCTGCGGGGGGTCGGGTGGGGGGGCCTGCAGACGAGACCTAAAAAGGGCACATCAGGGTTTTCTTAACGGCTCAGAGGGTTCGGGTGACACACCAAGCCATCCTTTTTGGGATGTTGACATGGACTGCCTAAAGGTAGCAGCAAAACACTGCCAAAAAGCCACCCTGCCCTGCCAGGGCACACTGGGGGCCCATGGTGACAGCTGTGCCTGCAGGTGGCTCCGGAGCAATTTTGCATCCTTTATGTCAGCCTCTGGAAGACTGGGCCTGGTGCGCAGTACCCACGTGGCCTCTGTGCTGGGGTTAGCCTCAAGGACAGTGGGGGGTTATCGTGCGCATTGGACACCAACTTGCTGAATCCATTGGCTTCAAGACTCTGACCTGGGGCCTTAGCTTAGAGCCCATTTAAATACCTTGTCCCTGAAAAACAGGAAGGCAAGGCCACGACCTCCTGACCCTGAGGGGGGGACATGGTAAGGTGGACAGCTTGGTTTTTGGGGCCTGCAGAGCAGCCTCATTCATTGAGTGTCCTGGCCCTTTGGGCTGGGGTCAGTCCCTGAGGGGCAAAGCCATGCCACTATTGGCCATGGCCTGGGCCTGGGTACACCCTGCAGGAAGAGGAAGGCAAGTGGACATCAAGTTGGTAGTGTTGCTGGGAACCCTAGATTCCAACATGACCTACTCTTGTCTGACAGGTGACAATAGGCAAAGTAGCCAGGGCTGTGGTTCCAGGGTCCCTGGTGCCGTGGGGACAGTGGCAGGTGCATGGTATACGTACGCATGTGGGTAGGCCAACTCTTGCTCACTTCCCTGGAGGTGATGTGCAGAGTTGGAACAGTTCCGTGTCTTCCCGACGCCCCTCATGCCTCGGTCTGCTCTACTAGTAAACTCTCCTCTGTGGGATTCTCCCTGTTTCCCGGTAGCCGCTGCCCGACCCCAGGTCTGGAGCCAGGATGGGCTCAGTCCTGGAAAACACAGGTGTTGGTTTTTAGTACTTTTCTGCACGGAGCACAGCACATCGGTTGTTCTTGCTCTTCTGACTCTGGAGTTTGGGGCTGAGGGTTCTGCTGATCTGCTGTCACGGAGGAACGTGAGAACGTACTTGTCTCATTTTCCCGATTGCTTTCTCGCTGCTGCCGCTGGCTCAGATCATGTCTGCATGTATGGGTGTGTAGGTTGTGCATGCGTGTGAGCGTGAGCGTGGGTGCGTGTGCGTTACAGGTGTGTTTCTTGGTTGCTGCTCTGCCCTCTGCAGGCCACCTGCCTTTCGTCTCAGTAAGGCTGGGGTGATGCTGCCCGCTCTGGAAGGGGGGACCAGTCTGCAGAGCCCGGTGCTGTGGTGTCGCGGGCGGCTGACTCACTGGCTTTGACTTGAATCAAAGGCTGCACACCCACGCGGAGCTTCTGAAGTCATCGTGGCCAGTCCTGCTTGGTGACCTGGAGGAATGACAGGGGAAGAATAAGTGGAGGTTTCCCCAGGAGAAGGGAAGGGGAGGCTGAGGACAGGGCTTAGGACGCACCTGTGGTAAAACGCGAGGGGCGGCAATGCCCCCTGCCCCTCACCGAGCTGCCACCCTGTTGCCATCTGCACCCAGCTCCTACGTGGGGCCTCTGCTCTAAGGGGTTCTGCTGCTGGCACAAGCCTGCAAGCCAACCGTTCGTGTCCTTGGCCCACTCTTCCTGCAGCCCCAGGAAGGCTGACCCTTCTGGACCTCCTGTGAGAGCCACCAAGCACCTGGAAAAACAGTCCCCTTTGGGTAGCTTGGAGGAGCGTGGTGTGGCAGTGTGGCCCACCCAGGGACCAGTTCTGTGTGTGTGTGTGAGTGAGGGTGCCAGGGTGGGAGCCAGCACTGGGCAAGAGCTCCTGCTGGCCAGGACAGCAGCGTCCAGAGGGAGTAGTTCGGCGGCAGGAGCCTGGAGCTGGATGCCAGTGCACGAGCACCGCTGCTGCTGGGGGACAGGCCTGAGCCACACCAGTGCCCGTACTGGGCCGGGAATGCCTTTTTGGCATCCTCTGGAAAGCTCAGCTGCCCCCAGCTGTCTGGCCATCTGGTCTCTTCTAAGCCAGTGGAGTGCAGACAGGGCTGGTGCGTGGTGGCGAACAGGAGGGGGCTCCCACCAGCCTGGTTCTCTGCGACCCCCCCCCCCCTTGTGGCCTAGAAGAGCCTGTGGCTAGGCATGCCAAGTCTCTGGGTGACCCCAGCAGCAAGATGTGCTGACCGTCGTACAGCCCCTAGGTGCTGCCAGGAGCCAGGATGAGACCCCTTGCCTTGGGGCTTTGCAGTGCAGCGCGGTGCCCCAGAGACCCTGGGACTCCACTGCCCATTGGTGGGGCCTGCCCGGCATCGTGGTCCTGGCCGTGGGGTCTGTGGGCACAGAAGTGGGGGGCATGGGGGCTGGGGGCAGAGCTGTGACTGCAGAGGCAGCTGGGGCTGGGGGTGAGACTGGCCGGCAGGAGACCCTCTGGGAAACACAGGCTGTCCCCAGAAGTTCCCTGTGTGGTCAGCAGGAGGATGTGGCTTGGCTGGATTGTAGGCAGCCCGGAGGGACAATCAGCCCTGGGCCCTGAGGCTGCTCAGGTGACGGGTTGGGGTGTGTGTCCATCCCCTTTCCTACTCGATCTCCTGTGACTGACTGAAGCACAAGCCAAGCCTGGGCCCGCCCAGGGCAGGCGCTGCCTCTCCTGCCCGACCTCCTCGGCCCCTTGAAGGCTCTGCGGGGGGGGGGGGGGCTGGGCCCGGGGCCTGGGGGGCTGTGCTGGATTGTTCCGCACTCCCCCACTCCTGCGCTCTGAGTCACTCTGCCTCTCCGGGGAGGGAGGGAGGCGGGGCAGGCGAGCGCGGCTTCCATGCAGTGCCTGCCGTGTCCGCCTGCCCTGCTAGCTACGGAGGGGAAGGCGGGGGGGAAGGCGTCCACGGGGCCCTCGGGAGTGGGGCCACCTGCCCACCGCAGGCTGCGTCACTGCCGAGTGGGGGTGCCTTGGTTGGCCACGGGCGGGGCCTGGGCGCTGTTGGAGGAGGCGGGGCTGTGTCTGCAGCTGTGGGGGAGGGGGAGGGCCAAGCGCCTCTGGCTTCCCTGTTTGGGCTCCCGGGGATCTGCCCTCCTGGGTGCCCTGAGCTGTGTGCTGCGTGCGACAGAGCGCGGGCATGGGGTGGGGCCCTTCCCAGGCCCCACTTGGGCTCCGCCTGGGTTGCTCAGACCACTGGGGCGGGACCCCAGTCTGAAGCAGGCCTCCTCTGTGGGCAGGGGGGTACGCTGTCTCCAGACTCGCACGCGCCACACGCCTTGTCCAGCGCCGACCAGGGACCCCTGTCACAGCTCAGGCACCATGGGCGTGGAGGGCAGACGCTGCCCACTGCAGGTTCTCCCAGGGAGTGCCCACTGTGGCTGGCAGCGATCGCGGCCCTCTGGGGCGGCTGGGCCTCCCGGTGCTTGGCGGGCCTCCCTCAGCTGGACCTGCGCTGCGGCCGGCTCTGGGCACTGCAGTCCCTCTGTTAGGCTTCCTGGCTGAGGCCCCCGTCTCACTGAGGCCGTGGAAGTGGGGATGGGGAGCCCGAGCCCCTGAGGCCCCCTGGCAGGTCTGGGTGCTGCCGAGAGCCCAGGAGGTGCATTGATGGACCCTGGGCTGGGGGAGCAGGGGCCACTCTCCTCTCGCTGGCCGTGCCGCGGGTGTGGCGGAGGGCCAAGCCCTGTTCTGGCTTCCCCCACTTTCCCCTGTGGGGAGTGAGAGGGCCGGGCGCAGCGAGAGGCCAGCAGCAGGAGGAAGGAGTAGCCAGAGGAGGCGCTGGCGGAGCTTGCTGCCAGAGGTGTGGCCGCGCCACTTGGTCAGGGACTGCCAGCTGACCCTGCAACCAGAGCTGCGGGTGGAGGGGCAGCCCGGCGGAGCGGAGCTGACGGCACAGTGGCTTTAGCGCCCAGAAAGCGGCCAGCAGCTCTGCAGCAGGGCGCAGGGAATGGCGGGGACCCGGGCTGCTGCTCGGGCTGTGAGGCCGTGGTGTGGCCGCTGGCCTGAGCTTCATCCCACGGGCAGCAGTGGACCTCGAGGGACGGGTTTGGGGGTGCAGAAGGGGTACAGCTTGAGGGGGCTGGGGCTGCACGGAGCACAGAGGCCAACGGAGACCATCACGGGGACGGGAAGCGAGGGTGGTCTTGTGAAAACGGGCTGCGGCGGGCGGTTCCCGCAGACATGGCCGATGGGGGACGGTGGCCGAGGAGCGGGAGCGTTCCCTCTGTTCCCGCGGGTGGGTCCCTCTCCCCCGGGTTGCGCCAGCCAGTTCCTGCACCCTTCGGCTGAGTGCCCGCTGTGTGCGGGGCAGCCTGAAGCTGGTGCGGGGCGGGGGCTGGTTTTCAGGCGCCTGGCGGGGGAGGACTGAGCGGTGCTGTCGCCGGAGATGGAAGGAGGTGCGGGTTGGCACAGGGCGCAGGGCCACCACGCAGCGCAGTAAGGCCTCAGGCGTTAAGTGACAGGAGGCACAGTGAGCTAGTTACAAAG